>CM061493.1:38118803-38136303 GCA_030867185.1 Tagetes erecta
AAATGAAAAGTAAATCAATATGGTGATGATTTATGTAAGTAAGTTCTTACTGAAGTTCCACAATAGAAATTTGGCTTGGCATATGGAACTGATGGTTTCTGAACAGGAGCAGATGGTACTTTTGATGATCGAACAAAGCGTTGAGTTGTATTACATAGAATGAAGTTTGGAAGAAAATCATTTTGCATCTCCGTCCAAATCTAGGATAAAGCAAGCAAAATATTAAATAACGACAGAATAATCGTTCTATGACTGGATTAAGGTCACATATACAGTATATGGTAATTAACACTAAGAAAGGTCTAGAGAAACTATATATCAATTACCAGGCTTCAACAAAGAGAAAGACAGGTGAAATATGTAACAGCACAAGGCTTTTAATAATATAGTAATAAAACAACAATAATAATAATAATAATAATAATAATAATAATAATAATCATAATAATAACAATAATAATAATAATAATAATAATAATAATAATAATAATAAAAATAATAATAATAACAATAAAAACTATAATATTATTATTATTATTATTACTATTATTATTATTATTATTATTGTTATTATTATTATTATTATTATTATTATTATTAGTAATAGTAGTAGTAGTATTATATCTATAATTACCCAACATCGATATTTGAAAGTGATATATAGATAAGACAACGGCGGTACGAAGATATCTTCTATACCTGTGAAGCAAGTCGACTTGAGTAAGAAACAAGAGAGATGTTTTCCATCATTTCACTTAGCATGATAGTAAAAGAGTCTATAGTGAGATCCCGTGACAAGAATTCATGAGTCATTTGTAAGACTTCCAATAGCTTTTCCAGCTCCTGGATAAAAGTAAAAAAAAAATCAAATCACAACAAAAAAATACAAAATACCCATTACATAGATTTTAAAGAACAAGAAAAGATAAAAGAGTTATAATTACTTACAACTATAGCACACAAGTCCTGAGATTCAAAACGATCAAATAAAAACTCAAGGTTGTCTCTAAATAATTTGTTCATCCTCTCAGCAATCAAACTTCTCAAGTTTATCGTCCTTCCAAGTAACTGAAATTATAATAAGAAGAGTTATGAGTGAGAAGAATAACAGAAAGTAGCACTGCTAACTGCTTTATAGACTACATATACACATCTGTATTTTTTCATCCTTAACTGTAGTGTACTTTTAAAGCACTTATTTCAACAATGTATATGTGCTTCTGTGTAGCATCAAAAGCTTCATTACAAAAGGCTTTACAAGATACTCACTAAAATAAGAAAAAAGAACACATAATAAAAGGGCATGGTATAAAGACTAGAGGCTAAATATACTTACCTTGACCCTTTTCATGTTGAGTAGGGCAGTGAACCTCATTGGGCGAACAGAAAACTTTTCCCCATTATCCAGTGTGAAAAGAAATGAGGGATCAAGGAGCTCGCTGAAAAAATTGGTAACCCCTTTGTAAAAGCTAGATTTCCACATCATTTTTTTCAAAACAAAAAATGAAAAGAGAAGAGAATACCTAGCAGCCCAACTTTTGTAATGTGTAAATATAGCCTCACACAATCTTGACACGAATATGTCAAAACAGTTATCCACCTGCCAAATATTAAATGTTAAACATAGGGGTGTAAACGAAATGAACTTTCAACGAACAGTTCGTGAACCGTTTGGCGGGAAGTTCGTTTGTGTCCGTTCGTTTAATAAACAAACGAACACAGAGAAGAAATTGCGTTCGTTAAGTTAGACCGAACGGACATGAACAAAGGTCGCGTCCGTTTGTTTATGTTCGTGAACGTTCGGTAATGTGATGGTTTGTGGTCGCGTCCGTTTGTTTATGTTCGTGAACGTTCGGTAATGTGACGGTTTGTGTTCGTTCATTTAAAGGTTTTTTTATGTTATATATGCACTCATTTAGTAACCGTTCAGAAAAGTCAAACACAAGGTCAAGTTAAGTAATCTGGTCAATAAACCCAATTTAGTAAAATACCTCAGCTTCAATCTCATCATAGAGAAACCGTTGCTTGAGCACAGTGAGGGCATGCTGAGCAGAATCATTGTATATGTCAAATGGCATCAAAACACTTTCAATAAGACCACCATTTTGTGACTCCAGTACATGATCCACTAACATCCAAGGAAGAGAGCAGTCGATTGGAAACTGCAATAATAAATAACATACTAAAACATCAGATATAACCCACATGTGACCCTAACAAGTTGCAACCCCTTACCCAACTCACATATTTTGCCACATCTTTTTTGGATTGTTTCATCAATGCTTATTTGAAAAGACAATTGTTGAAATTTCTTACACAGTAATGGTATACGAGTGAATTATTAGTCTTACCTGAATGACACGAGAAGATTCCAAATAAAATTCTCTAAACCACAAGAAACCAAGATCCGTCAACGTTGCAACAGTAACTGAAATATTAAAAACAAATTAAAGAAATAAACTAGTGCAGCTATGTCATCAATAGGGGAAAGCGCAATGACTTGATAAAAAAACTGAAGACTTGATAGTTGGTACTCTTTTCTGTATATTTTAACACAGTATACTCACTTTCCACTGAAAATACAGAGATTTCAAAAGTCAAAACCTCAAATTCAATTTTTTCCTTCCATAAGTTGAACATCTCAAATTCACAATATAACAAAGTAGTATATACAATAAAGTCAACAAGATGAAGGGTACGTTTGGCACGGACCTGAATAGTCTAGAATATGTAGGAAAAAACTAAGCTTGTAGAAAAAGGTTTCCAGTTGCTTCAAGTCATTTGCAGGAATGTCTGAGCTACTATTCCCAAATAGCCCACCTGGCTTCCTCATATTACCACCAGATACCACCTCATATATTAAAAACTGCAAGCAATGAACCTGAAGAAATGGAAAATACGATGACAGATCGTTCATGCTGATTAGAAGAAACAAGAGCAGCACTAGATGTGGCAAAACAGGCTCAGGCTACTCTTATAATGGGTTGGGGCTAATTTTTTGTACAGGTCCGTTGGATTAACCCGAAACAAATTCTGGCCAAAATCTAATAAATAATTAGTGTGTCAAATATAATTGCAAACGTTAAATTATTTCTCTGATTGTTTGTTAAATAAATGGACTTAGAAGGCTTGTGAGTAATTATGTTTAGTATATTGATTTAACACACGATAATACAATACCGATTAGCAAGTTTATGGTATCAAAGCCATCCATAACCTAACCCTAAATCAGCCGTCACAACCCCCCCCCCCCTCGCCCCCACCCGCTCTCTCAGCGGTCACACCACCTTCATCCATCTCCATCTTTTTCTTCCAGCCGACGCACCATGCGTTCCTGGTTACAAACAACCTATTCGGCTATGTCAATGGTACAATCCCTTGTCCATCAGAATTTACAACCATAACATCAACAGGATAAGAAAAAACGGCTGAATGTGCAATGGGAACTCAACCAAATCCAGAGTATGCAGCATTGGTCTCAAACGATGTTCATGTCCGCATGATACGAGTTCTCAGGAATTATGGCTTTCTGCACATATGCACCCAATACTTTCACACTTAAAACATGTGAAAGTAAAATTTTTTACTTTGCAAGTGAAAAGGTTTCTCAAGTAAAGTTGTCAATTCAGTTCATCTCTACAAAAGATCAGATTGCCAATGTCTTCACAAAGCCCTTATTATCCCAAGAATTCTTGAGTTACGATCCAAGCTAGTGGTCGCTGCACAGCCTTACTTGCGGGGGGATATTAGTCAAAATATGTATTATGTTATAGTGAAGGGTTTATTGTGTAATTATGCTTAGTATATCCCATGTAAGCATATTGATTTAACACACGATAATACAGTACAGATTACCAACTTTATCTAAGTTAAACATTGGCTACTTCAGACCATTTAGCCTGTTTAGTTTTAAGCTAAAAAATTTCATTTACTTGTTAGACCTCTTAGAGATGCATCACAACCCAAACTGACCCACTCATAAGTAAATGTGTTGCAATTGCAACCTATATGTGTACACAAACAAATGTGGTTAATAAATATCCAAAAGTTCACCTGTGCAGCAGTTGGTGCAACTGCCCTTGGAAAAAAGAAGTTTCCTTTGTTTTCTTCACCTCCATGTTGTGATGTTTGCAACTCAGATTCAGGCTTGGTAGTATTAGCCATCCAATCTGCTGAAAGAGTTCGCATATCAGACAGTATCCTGAAAAACATCAAAAAAAATATCAAGTAGATTTTAACAAAAACAAAAAATAGTTTATAGTTAAATATTTATACAAATACAAGCTAAAGCGGTTAATGCTGACCTACAAAGGTCTTTTTTCTTTCTGAATGTGGTACGTAACATGGCTGCCAATGTGTTTTGCACAAAATCTTGAACTTCAGCATGAACAGTTTCCCATAACGCATCTGCTACTAATGTGTCACACCTCTGCATCATTGATCCAATGCTTTTTATGTAGCTTACAAGTTCAACTAAAGCTTTCCTTTCATCACCACTGTAATTAAACCGTACCACCTATGACAAAATACAAAAATTGACTTTTATGCGGCAGAAAAGAAGAAAAGAATCAATGATAATACCATCCACAAGTAGCATAGTTCTTCAACATATCAACTAAGGGGGTGTTTGGAATTACTTTGGATGTGATTATGTGATACGGAATAATCATAATCAAATAATCAGCTGTAACAATATGGATACCAGATGATAGTGTCTGGATATGCTTTTATTGTTTGAATTATATTCATATAATATAACCAATGAAAATTCTGACTATAAGATATTGATAATAAAAATTATCAAAAATGGTGCTTTTGTGATGAAAAGTAGACAGCCATTTTGAAACGAAATGAAAGGTAATTAGAATCCGCTAGACTGTATGAAGAGGTAATTAAGTAATTTCACTTTATTCTTAGATGATCACTTTTAATACAGTGCTGAATATTAGACCCCTAAATATCATACATTTATTAGAATCTGCCTATCTGAATATCAAGAAATTATTATAGTGAATCAGTTTCAAATGCGAATCAAAATATTACCTGATATAAGTTGTACAGAGATAAACTCTTGCTATGTCTAAATCCATTATAGAATAAAAAATTAAGAAAACTCTATTCCCTCGGTCTTTTCTTTTTCCATTTCTAATTTCTCTAGATTTTTCTAAACCAAAAGAAAATTAAATGCAAACCTTTTCATAATCAGAAACTGATGAAGTATCAACCGACTCGACAAAGTCCTTGCAAGGGCGTGAAAACTTCCATGCACATTGCTCCCAAATGCGACAACTCCATCGGCTTAAAAGCTGAAAACCTTCAACAACCATATCATACATACACCCTTTGACTTCCTTTGACCATTCAATATCTGGACTATCTATCGACTTCAATAGCGCTAGCTGCAAAAAAAGGAAGAAAGACAAGGTCATTGACAATAAAATATATTAACGCATCCACATACAAATATTTACACTACAATAAATAGATTATTACATCCAGAAACTTAAAACAAATAATAATTCGTTCACATGCAAATAGAAAAAATAATCCAAGGAAATAAACACCTGGTTCATAGCAGAAGCAAAACGGATAGTAAAGTCATCATGCTCAGCACGAATTGCTCCAATGTGATTTATGATCAGATAATGTCGCTGATAAGTGAATTATGTCAAGGCAACTAAAACAAAATTATTGCAAACCATGTTAAAAGTACTTTAAGCACAGTGTTGTGAAGAAACATTGCCTAAAAACCAATATTATCGAATGCACAAAGTAGTGAAATTGTTGAATTCATGTATACTTTTGGACAATATGCTAAGACAACATAATCTTTTCTTCCTATCAGCATAAATATTAATATATCTGTTGAGTAGATTAAAAAGACAATACATGGAGGATATTCTTGTACTTCACGAGGTGGGAGTTCATGAGGAGCTGGAAGACTTAGCAAGCGGGTTTGTGCAGAGAACTTAGGAAAGTACATAGAAAGCTCCTTTAATATTGCAGCTGGTGAAAGATGAAGATCTGGGAATGCAGGTATCACTGGATCATTCTACAACAGATAAATGTTTATCTATTTAGCAGCAAATATAGAAAAAATACATTGTTATTTTTCTCATATAAGTTGTGTTATATATAAGCTAGAGTCTGAAAAGGAAAAGTAGCATACCTTAAAAATAGCGATGAGTCTGTTCATCTTGACTCTCTTGTTGAGTGACTCACTGTCTTTTTCTGAAGATGTCGCTAAGACAACAAGAACAGGAAGAACACGAAGAAGAACGTGTCTTTCAGGGAAGAGAAGTGCAAAATCCAATTCTAGGCACTCGGCAGCATACACAATCAGAACTTGAAGAATGTCTTCCACACTATTATTGGTCAAGGAACTCAAAAAGTCTATGTATTCAGATATACAAGCTATTGTGTATCATTCTAAAAAAGGTCGGTGGGTTCCTCTCCACCGGCCACTTCTCGACTTCCAACTGGAAAAAAACATTTTGGTTTTTCCACTTTGACCCTTTTACTTTGTCACAATTACAAGTTTGGCCCTCTATGCAACTTTGACATGTTTAGGATTTTGACTCCCAAACTTTGACTTATAATCATTTTGACTCTTGATGGCTTAGCCAATTTTCAGCTTTAACCCATACTCTACTTTGAAATATTTACGACTTTGACCCCCGGCTTTTAAATTGGTTATCATTTTGACCTCTAAGTTCAAATGCATATCCGTCTTTTAGTATGTGACGCGTTACGACTTTACACCGTAACGTGCGACACATGAAACTTTTATTTCAACGTGTGTGACAAAGTCACATACGCGAGACCAGGCCACCGCATCGCATGGCCCGGTCTTACATCTGGTTACTTACTGTTTATAAAACAAAATTTAATGCGTCACTCACGCAAAGCAAAAAATGTATCTAAATATAAACTAGTAAAGGATTAACAGTTATAATAAAGAACAATTTAGGCATAGCAACAATTTTGCTTGTAGGATACTTATTTACACGAAACATCTCAACATGCAAGTTCAACAAAATGGCCCACCTTGTGCTCAAGAAAATCTGCAAGCAATGCAATAGTTAATTCAAGAAGTGACATGAATCAGTTTATCAAATTTCTTGAGTTTTAATTTTTAACTAAAGATTTTTGTGTAATCATGAACACCTGTAGATCGTCTAACTCCTCTCTCATTGAATCCGTGTCTTGCCACTGAATACTGACTTGAGTAAATGTCCTAATAAGCATGAAGCAATTTAGTTTATGTGATTACAGAATTGCCAAAATCTTTACAAAGTAGTCATCACATTTTTTTGTTCATGTGTTATATATACATACACATTAAAATCTTTTTAGGTCATAATAGTATTGAAAAAGGATACAATAATGTGAACTTTAGTATTCCTGCATATCTTAATTTTACCTTTTATACCAAGAGAAATCATTTGGTATACTGGCTTTTGCATTTTTCAGATGATCAAGTTGAACCAATACATCAAGTAATTTCAGCATGGACCAAAGATGAGTTACGGTGGGACCATTGATGCGTCTCTCAGGCCTTGAAAACCGTTGCATATCTGCTGCTAACTGTATAATCCAAAAGGTGGTTAGATGTCAAATGTAAGAGAACTCCAATACCAGGTTGTAAGAAGTTTACACTATGGGGCCTACTTTAGATGCAGCTGATGCTTGCCATCTTTGTATCTCACGAAGTCGACTCATTTCCAAGTCCAGCACTTGATAAGTTTCTAGATACAAATCAGCTTGACTTTGCTTCATAGAATCTGGCAGCTGGCAAATAATTACAGGTAAAGCTTATACAGACATTAATTACATCGTGTCATTATATAAAAATTACAAAACTTTCTTCAAGAAACCTGAGGAAGTGCTTTAACACAACTTCTGTATGCATAGAGCACTGATACCATTTCCTTTCCTTCTTGTATAAGAGTATTCTACAAAATATATATACAAAGTTAAGGTAGAAACATATATCATATAAATAAACAGAAAGTCATAGTGGGTATTGTACTAATTATAATTATAGCCAAATGGAAAATCTGTTTGACACATCTTTAGTACTAATAAACATACGCTCCACAATTTAAGATACAAAATGCAATGATATAAGAGTAGAATACCAGTTGATTTAGTGCTTTTGTATCCTCTGATAAAGATAGCCTGTATGCATAGACATCACTATACTCTACAAAAAGGAGATATGAGTATAAGAATTGATTATGAAAGAGAGAATGACTAAATAATATACTATGAATGATGAATATGCGTCTCAAAAACGATAAATATAATTACTAGTTTAGTGCTCGTACTACGCTCGGGAACATAACACTCAAGTGGTGATTTTAAGGATATTCATAGGACACAGACGGTGTCCTTTAGTTTTAAGACAGTTGTGGTAAAACCGAAACACAAGATTTATTTAAAAAACTTGTTTTTTAGTATACCAATATTATACTCAAATTAAAGAGAACTAAATGCTCGGTTTCATGGTAAAAAAATAACGTCGTATACAAAAGTTATACATGTTAACAAAATAAAGAGATATTTAATTGTAGATTATTACCAACTTTATCTCTAAGTTTCACTTTTATATATTATCAAATATAAACCGACCCATGCACACCCCTAGCAGGAGAGCAGGAGAGGGTTGAAAATGTAAATACTCTTAATTTTTAAAGACCCCTAAATATTAGGGGACAAAATTTATTTAATGTTATTATAATATAGTATATTATTATATAGATAGGTATATATATATACATAGAGACACCTAAACACACATAAATGGTTAGAATTTCTCAAATAAATATCATCTGGGACTACAAGAACGCCTATTAACCACACATAGTTTTATGTTATATAAATAATTAAAACGGATGAATCACATGTCTACACTACTTTCAAACAACAAAAGCACACATCAACACCAATTTCGTCATCATTCTCGATACATGTGAATGTATCCTTTGGTTCCTAAATCACACGTCTACACCACTTTCAAAACTTTTTCAAAGGTCGAAAGACAATTTAATACTAACTTAAAAAAATGTTCATATTTATTGGTCTTGGTATTTACCATCGGAGGTTTTGTCCTCATACTACTGAGAAAAACAATTTTGTCGAACATCACCATTGACATGTCGTAGAAAGTAGTAACAAGTTTTTTTTTAACATATCAACGTTCTCCTAATTACCCATTTTTTTCAATTTTTGGTCCAATGTTTTCCTTATCTTTACCCCTCATCCACAAATTGATTTTTAGTCAACCCTACGTGTCTTTATTTGGGTACTTCTTTGTTACGGTCCTCTCCATCTTGATTTTGTGGTTGTTTGGAATTGCTTATTTAGAGCAACTTATTACTTATTAACGTTTGAAAAGTTAAAAACGAGGTTAAAAGGTGTTTGGCAAACTATAAGTTGTGAGGGAAAAAGTTAATAAGTCAGTACCTCCTGACTTATTAACTTATGCCAGAAGTTAAAAGGAGAAAAAATAAGCAATCCCAAACATCCCCTTTGATGCCATGTACATTACTACATTTGAACTTTAGAAATACAAATCCTTTCTGAGTCCAGAGATTCAATCTCACTTTGTTCTTTGTTGTCTGATTAACGTTAACATGGTATCAGAGCTTGGCTGTGCTTTAAGAGTTGTACCCTTAGCTTTGAAAGTTGTACATTAGCCTTTGTTGCTCACAAAATCCTTTTTCGAGCCACAATCCAACCGCACCTCCACCTCCACTACAACCGCCGGTCCGCCGCCCTCCGACTAAACCACAACCACCGCCGGAAAAATCCGCCAAACTACCACCTCCCGCGTGCCGTCATCCAATCCAACACCCCCTCTCATGTGTCGCCGGCGATTTCTTTCATTGTGATCATCTTTCGATTCCGAATAAGTCTATGTAATTTTTTTTCGTATTCTGTCACTTTGGTTTAACGTCAGAAAATTGTGTGATTGCGTCAGAATTTGTCCCTTCTATCATAAAACGCCCCCGTTAACGACAGAATTTGCTCCGTTATAGTCATAACATGTTCCGTTCATCTCGGATTTTAATTTGGTCCGGTCTGCAGGATATATAGTGCGTGTTGAGTCCTTTCATAGGGGGAGCAACCCGATCGATCACAAACCTCCAATATGATGGAATTCCAGACAACATATGAAGAATTAAACTCACTTTTGCCTCTAAGTGCTGATGTGAAAGTCATGCAATCGAAATTTGATGAGTTTTCTAACCTCTTTACGACCGGAATTTGATGCTATTCATTCTCAGTTGCTTAATGAATCTATCATTCCATCGCTCCAAGAGACCTTTGCTAGTATTCTTCGACACGAAACTGTTGTTTCTTCATCCGCATCAACAGCTCATACATGTGCCTTAGTCGAGAAGGGTTCCGTGGAGGATCTCGGGGAGAATTTCATGGTGGATCTAGGGGTGTCATCGAGGTGGTTCTCATGGTAATTATGGCAACTGGATTTCCAGCCACAATGATAATGCCCTTACGAGAGAGGATAGCACCTACTAGTTGATACCACACCCACACCATTGACACCAAAACCATTGTCGCCGCCTGCCTTTTCAACCTCCCTACCTCCACAGCTCCACCTACTCGTTTACACCCTCCTAATCCCCGTTAAACCCTAAAAACAGGTTCCTTTCCAACCTTCAACTATTCACGTCATTACTAATCTACCACCACCTTCTAAACCAACCCCTTTTTCATTTTATCATTGCCTAAAATGGCGTGAAGCTATAGCAAAAGAATACTCCACTCTTATCAAAAAAACATATGGCTCTAGTACCTCGTGTTCCGAATACTAATGTTCTTGATTGTATATTTGATTATAAGAACCTTGCTTTGTTGCATGACGAACTTGCCACACACTCACACACGATTTTATAAACATTTAAGAAACGTAACTTTATTTTCACCACAAAATACTCCTCTAGATGGTCAAAACAATTTAAATGTGCTTTTATAAAATAACACAAACCACTCCTCGTATCAGAAAGTATAAAAGCCGTTTTAGGTGTCACACATAAAGTTGTAACCCAAAACGCCCATCTTGGATTAACAACTAATGACAACCCTGACTATCCTCGATAATATGTGTAGTACAGACCCAATAGTAGGTTCCTTGAGACGATTCCATTGTCCTTCAAAGCCATGACTCGCACCAAGATGCCCAACAACCTTGCACCAAGCTTATGGGATCAGCCGTAGACCCAAGCCCTCACGAACTGACGTGTACCTCACCGGTTATGCATTAGTGCTTCCCAATACGTTCTTTACCCACACAGGATAGGTAACCCGATATTACGAGAATCTCTTAAAAAATCGTGACACCGGTAATTAAACTCGTCACCCTAGATGTTAATCAGATATCCCCATGTTTTATCTTAAAACCAAACACACAACGTGATATTTCAAAAATATTTGCTTATGTGACCCTAGTATTTAAACATTTTTTGATCTTTGTATAAAGTAATTCCTCTGTGTAGAGATAGCAGTATGAAAACACTTTATCAAAACTCTTTGATAAACAACAGCACAAAACCCATTTTTGAAAATGTCTAGAGGAATTCACCTTAACTAGCTCTTAGCTCATCACACAATTCAACACACTTCATATTTTACCTCTTTAGACATAAGTACCTATAAGCCATGTACTAGAATGTCATTAAGGCAGGTTCATATTACATAACCCTAATCATGTCCACAAACTGGAACAAAGATTTAGCACCACAGATATATGTAACAGACATTACCTATTGGTACATAACCAGTCTCTCTTATGGGAAACCAATCTATCCCCCCTGCGGGTACTTGTTGGTACCCTACAGACATTTTACCAGTATTCTATAGGTACTACCACCTATTATCCTATCCATATATCTATCTAACCATGTAGTTGTGGGTGTTCAACCCACAGCTCCTCCCTAGGCACGTACGTACCCTCGTGCCTTATGGGTATCTTACTTGCATACCCCTTAGGTCCTGACCCGACCTTCGCAGGGGCGGCTCACCTTCATTGTAACATAGACGGTAGCCTTAGGCCAACATAATTCAGTAGGCCCCATTTATTAAATTATTTACTTATTGAGAATGTTTAAGGTTTAAAAGGCATGTTGTTAGCTTGGTTTAGTGGTAGGAATTTTATGTTAGACCTTGGAGACTTGAGATCCAATCCCATGAGTACCACTTTTTTTTCACGGCTTTTTTTTTCAATCAAAATTTTCAATTTAAAATATATTTTTCTAATTTGCTGTTACGAGCAACCTAAACATATAACTATTGATAGTGATAACTTTTAATTTATGTAAACTATGTTTTAAATTTTGATTTCATTTACAAATTTACACAGAAAACATTTTATTACTTATCACTCAATTTTCGTTAAACACTAATGAAAGGAAGAAATAATTTTTACTAAATAGAAGTCAATGAATCTATGAGTAATGAAGGAACAAATGTCAATTAAACTACATAATAAACATTTAAATCTCTAATATAATATAGGAAAACAAAAAAAGCTTAGGTGTCATCTTTTTAAAGCTTCTAGCTTATATGGCATCATTTGAGAATTTTTTTCACAATAATGATTTTTTATTTAAAATATATATATAAAATATATTATAATAACACTAATTAAATTTTGGTCCCCTAATATCTAGGAGAATTTTGAAAAATTTAAAAATAATTATATTTTCAACCCTCTACTACTAGGGATATATATACATGAGTTTGTTTTTATTTGATAGGGTATAAAAATTCTCACAATAATGATTTTTTATTTATAATATGTATATAAAATATATTATAATAACAACACTAATTACATTTTGTTCCTCTAATATCTAGGAGAATTTTAAAAAATTTAAAATTAATTACATTTTCAACCCTCTGTTACTAAGGATATACATGAGTCTGTTTTTATTTGATAGGGTATGAAAATGAAAGTTAAAAATTAAGTTGGTAATAATATATAGGTATATTGGTTTTCACTGGTCCCAACTATCATCTTTTGTCTTCTACTGGTCCCAAATATTAAATTGGCTGTCAACGGTCCCAACTTTTATCACTTTGGTAACCACTGGTCCGTCGTTAAATTTTTTTTAACGCCGTTAAGTTTTTTTCAAATTTAAGACCGATGTTTTAGGCCTTTTGATCGGAAGGATAATACAAGTCGATTGATGGAAAATTTACCTCGAAACGGCACTCCGAACAACGAAATAGTGCTTCAATCGGGTGTTTAAACCTAACGGTGCTTCAATCGGATGTAATTTATCGTTCAGAGAGCCTTTTCGAGAAAATTTTTACATCAATCGACTTGTATTATCCTTCCGATCAAAAGTCCTAAAACATCGGTCTTAAATTTGAAAAAAACTTAAGGACGTTAAAAAAAATTTAACGACGGACCAGTGGTTATCAAAGTGATAAAAGTTGGGACCGTTGACAGCCAATTCAATAGTTGGGACCGGTAGAAGACAAAAGGTGATAGTTAGGACCAGTAAAAACCAATATACCTAATATATAATTAAAGACCTAAGTGTTTTATAAACATACATAAACTTTATATACAAAATTTTTTAAAATAAACTACACCATAAAACTAAACATTTAAGTCTTTTTAATTTGAGTATAATATTGTTATACTAATTAAAAATTTTTAAAAAATAAATCTTTTGTTCTGGTTTACCACAGTTTTGTCTCAAAACTGATTGGAATCGTAATAAATATCCTTAAAATCACCTTTTAAGTTTGTGTTCCCGAGCGTAGCGCGGGCACTAAACTAGTGTTAATGAATATATATAGATGTTTAGAAAGTGTTAACTTTATTATTGTTGGTCTTAATCACATATAAAAGAGACCGATTCACACATTAGTTATAACTTTAGAAGTAGGCATCAAATTTTTGTCGTCTTAGACCCCAAAATTGCTTGAGCCGCCCCTGGACCTTCACACTATGAGAACACATCCCAATTTATGGGACCATATAACACATGTAACTGAAAAGGTTTGTTTCCTCATATCCTATTCAATTCTCAACCGTTTCATGATCCGTTTTCACACATGGGCAAGAATTCATATAATTCTTTCCTAAATCCTTCCACGCCATTTCACACCTCAAACCAAAATGATCTTAGGATTTTCTTACTTTCCAACACATCAACTAAAAAAACCGGGGTGTTACAGTTTTCACAAGACTTTCAACTTAATGCTAAAGCATAGGTTTCTTCTTCTTACAATCCAAGCTACAAGTCGTTCCGTGTCCTTAGATTGCGGGGGCATATTAGATTACTTACGTTAATTATCATAGACTGAAGGATATCTATATGCATGTGTGTAACAGTGCTCTCTATATAGTGTAACCCTTTACTGCGCAATCAATATACAATATATCTTTTGTGATTAAACTTGGCATGCCACATGCAGTATTCTAGAATATAGAACAATGAATAGCAATGTAACTTGTCTGAATATTACAAGTATATATAATTTAGAAATCCACATATACTTGTTATAAGAAAAAAGTCTGCTTAATGCTACAAGCCAAATTAATTGATTAGAGGAAGTAAACATACAATGTCATAAAAGAAGTAATTACATACCAATTGGACTACTAGTTGCACCTCTTTCTGATGAAACCCATAGCGCTGGTCCCTGGACCTCTGGTTGGTCATCCTACAGATGTAGTGATGGTCATAAATATACCTTTATTGGTGATAAAATACCCCACTTGCGACATGAAGGGAATATAAATCATTTTTCTCGTTTCAAATGATTCATGCCATGTACAGTTGTACACATTTAGAGAGGTGGAACGCAGATACATGATAAAACCATTTTTTCACGTTTAATCATTGATAAAGACAAGAGCAAAAGCAGCATTTCATGTTGGATATATATACAACAGTATATGAATTCCTGTTAAGACACAGTTTTATTTTTCATACGTCTACTTACACCAAAAATTTAACTGCTATCAAAATAATAGTAACTAGCAAGAACAGTCAATCAGTAATATGAAAATGATAATGATAAGAGCAATAACAAGAACGAACAAACAATTGTAAATTGTAATATATCTTATGATTATCAGTAATAGATCTTATGATCTAACATTCCAGCTTTTCTATGAAATTCGTATGATTTGAATGCATAACTGAGTAAAACTTTGGGTATTATGATTGTTGCTACTTGGTACGTGAAGCCAAGTGAAACACAGAGCTCAATTTCATAATTCACAAATGGAGAAATGAAAACCTTTCATTTGGTTTGAATTGGGGCTTTCACCAAAACCTAGTTGAACTATTATAGATCGCAATGAAGTGCAACTAAATTGTGGATAGTTTTAGGAACAAGGCAGGGCATACCTCCAAGGAAAATGTAGAAAGAGCAGCAATTGCTTCTTCAACAGGGACAGCCATGGAAATCGATCTGTTGACGGATGATGTTGAAACCTATAACAATCTGATTCAGAGTAGATAGTTGCGAAACTCGGTTGGATGTGAGAAATAAATCTCACTCACCAAATCTTAAATTTGAAGTCTAATGACGTCGTGGAACCCACATAGAGGTTACTTTGCAAGAGCTCCAACTTCTCAAGGTTTTGAGAAATTGTTGTTACATACTTAACCGGAGAGGGTACAACTGTGATTGTACGTGACAAGTTGTGATTCATGGGGGGTTTTGGTAATTATGTTGGTAGTATATCCGTTTTCACCTAGCGTAGCGTTTGGTTCTGCATCAACATAAGAGAGAAGCATGGAGTGTGACGGAAGAGACGTATGGTAATTGTGCTCAGTTGAATTTTAATCTGCTAAATGTTTCCTAAATTTGTGATAAATCATATTCTGCTTTATATTTGATAATTCTTTATGTTACATTCTCAAGCCAAGTTTCAAGATTTCAAGTGAGTGGGTAGTGATTAAAGCTCCTCGAGATCGAGATGTATAAAAACTGGATATGTCTCAAGTCGACCCGGAAACTGAAACAACTTGTCTCATTGCTCAAGCTTCAAATGATGAATAGATTTGTTCATCTAACTACTGAGATGATAAATGCTGGGGTGAAAACAGACTTTCAAGATTTGAATGATAGATTATTGGGTGCACTTCCATCTTCATGGAAACAAACAGTTACACTGCTCAAGCATACTGAGAAATTTCCATTCGACTTAGACCTTCTTACTGCAAAGATAGAAGAATTGGAAATTGATGAAATTTCAAGGAACACTGATCGATCAGGATCACATGCTCGGTACAAGTTTTTTGTGAATCCTTCAAACACATTTGAGAATGGTTTTCTTGTTCAAGATGGTCACAAACAAGAAGATGAAGCTGATTTGTTTGTTGGCGCAAGCTTTTATACCGATTCCACTTATCATACAAGCTCTCCAATCTACAAACAACCTCAATCTCCACCAAAAGCACAATCTCAATCAGTAAAAGCACAATCTGAAACTCAAAGTCCAAATTCTACCATACCATGCAAAGTTAAAGATGTCATGAACATTCTTTTGCAAGATGATGAAACAAAGAATGTTTTCACTGCATTTGTGGCAAGTTTTCAAGCGTATCAAGGCAGCCATCTGACTCAGTTAGATGTTGTTCTTCAAGACTTATTTGAAATGGATACTAATGATGTTGAGAAAATGGATCTCAACTGGAAAATGGTTATAGTTGCATATCGAACTCAGAAACATGCATATGTGAACCGTAATTTCAAGCCAAGTGCTAAGAAGACAGTTGGGTTTGACAAATCAAAGGCATGATGTTTTAACTGCAACTGTTATAGTCATTTCTCTATAGAGTGCAAGGCACCAAAGAATCAAAACTATAATGGTCAATCAAGTTCAAGCAGTCAGAACCAGAATCAAAGTCAAAGTCAGAACACTCAACAATCTCGGAGTTATCAAAATCGGAATCAATGATTTCATCAAAAGCCTATCAAAGTTTTCCAATTCCAAAACTGAAAGATGAAGGAAAACCATAGGAAGATCAGAACAAAGCACTTGTAGTCAGTGTGAAAGATGGTTATGACTGGAGTGCCTATGTGTGACACCCCGCCAGGCGGCGGAAACACCGGGCTTGTCAAGGAGATTGGATATCAATAGTAAACAAAGCACATGTTAATTATTTATTAAGCCTAATAATGATTAATACATTTGGAACATGAGCCTTAAAAAGAAATGACAAAATTCATAAAACAGAAACAATAATTGTAATTGTCTTTATTATTTAACTAGGTCCAAGGCAATCCTAAGTCTTGGCAAAGCAGCAAAATAATATCAAGCATCACCTGAAATATGTAAAAATAAAGTTATCTATTTAAAGCTAGTGAGTAAACCACAAATTGATACATAATAATATCGAAATCCTAGTTCATCATAATATGTTGTGCAATATTACATGCATAGCTATTTCATATCATTCTCGACCATGACACCTTGAACACACATTGAAAACCATCATTT